>OX235272.1:130521667-130567355 GCA_944472155.2 Trichobilharzia szidati | reverse complement strand
TGTGAAATTTATAAATTTGTCATTTAAATACTCAGACTGTATTGATATGATTGAGTTTAAACAGGTTTCATCTTTAAACGATATCAATTATAAAGAATTATTTTAAAAAAATTAATTAGTATTGACGAAGTATTATTAAGTTATCCGCGCTGATGTTCACCGATGGTTCATTGTTAGAATGTTTGTAAGTCACATACAGGGGTTGGATTCGATTCCTTGCTGATGTACACTGAAATCTTCCCTAGTTTTATAACCAGCAGGATATTTGAAAAAGATGGATGCTTCAATGGGGAAGGCGTGAGGTTGTCACTCTGTCCCGTAAAAGTAATAATACTATGTTTCAGTCAGATGACAAGGAATGTGGAAAAATGATCGCTTAGTTATTAGCCAACAACGTTAACATTTTAGAGTAGAAATGACCATATTCCCTCATGCTTATCGATTCATGATGTTAAGCCGCCTTTACTCAATGTCATAGATTAGATATCTACCATGGTACTCCAAGTTTTAGAAGAAGAGATTTTCGAATAAGCCGAAGCTTCTATTGATTTAAAAAAAATTAATTAATTTAATTTTCATCCCTTGTGTTCTGTGTGGGTGGAACATCGATCTTCAAGCCTTTTGAAGTTTCTGTAGCGGTGTTGGTATTCCTAAGGAATGGTACTGCCGGCCTAACACCGCCCTCAAACCTCCTCACTTTTACGGGCTTATTATTATTATTGCTTCCTTTAATTCCTAGAGGAACATAGGGCTTCAGCCGTGCGTCTCCATTGCGTTCGGTTCTCTGCTAGAGTCTTCACTGCTCAGTCTGCCCAAGCTTCATCTCCTCTTCATCCCTCCTCCTCCAAGTCACCCTTCCACTGACGACCAACTCGCCACTTCTCATTCGGGTTCCACTCGAGCAATGGCTTGTCTAGTGATGTCACTTGATGGTTTCCTCAGAGTATGGCCAATCCACCTCCATTTCTTCCTGCTTATTTCTTGCACAATCGGTTCCTGGTTGGTTCGCTCATTGCCAGAGATCTCTGTTGCTGATTTTCTCTGGTCATCAGATCTTGAGATGTATTGAGCGAAGACAACTGTTAATGAAGGTCTGTAGTTTGTTTGAGATGCTCTTTATGACGCGCAGTGCAAGTCTCTGATCCATATAGTAAGTAGCACTGACTTCACATTGGAGTTGAAAATCCGGATCTTATTTTTGATGCTGAGTGCTGTTCATCTCCCACACACAGACTTGAGAGAAATGAAAGCTTGTCTTGCTTTTCCGATTCTTGCTTTGATATCCTCGTCAGTTCCGTCTGTAGTTGAAACGATGCTTCCGACGTAGGGGGAAAGAATAATAACATGGAAAAATTTAAGGGTTCAATGGATATTGAGCCAATATCACCAATAGTCTCCAGCCATTGGCTCTTAGCATTCCAAGGACTCAAACCAGACAGCTTACACCTCCCTATATGTCTCAAACAAAGAGTTGAAGACTTCATAGCATTGATGTTGGGTTTCAATTTGACCATTCCTAACTCTTCTCCAAAGTAATCTTATATCATCTAACATTGTTCGATGCAGAAGGCGGTGGTTCGGTATGCATAACACATGTCCTGGCCATCATCTCAGTTGAGGTAGCTGCTTAACCTTATTGACTGACTTTGCTTCCTTAACTAACTCTCTACACTTAACCTGAATAATTATTATATTATTATTGTTCTCTTGGGTTCCTAGTGGAACATAGGGCTTCAACTACACGTCTCCACTTGCTTCTGTCTTCTGCTGTACTTTTCACCTGCATCCATGTTAATCCATACTGTTTCAACTCTTCTTCACACGATCTCCTCCATGTCACCCTTGGACGTCCCACTCGCCGCTTCCCTTTCGGGTTCCACTCGAGCGTTGGCCTGACGCGCGATGTCACCCAGCGGCCTCCTCAGCGAGTGTCCAATCCATCTCCACTTTCTCCTGCATATTTGTTGGGCGATTGGTTCTTGTTTTGTTTGTTCCCATAGTTTCTTGTTGGTGATTCTTTCTCCGACCATCTGATCTTCAGTATAGAGCGAAGACAGTTGTTGATAAAGGTCTGCAACAGGCTGTTGGAAATATTCTTTGTGACCCGCCGCCTAAGTTTCTGATCCATCCGTATAGAAGAACTGACTGACTTGACGTTTGTATTGAAAATCGGAATTTTGTTGTTGATGCAGAGTTGAGTGACGAAGATTTCCAGATTGGTTTCAGGTTGATGAATGTGTTTCTCGCCTTCCCGATTCTCGATTTGACATCCTCGTCCGTTCCTCCTGTAGTTGAGACAATGCTCCCTAGATAAGTGAATGAAGTAACCTCTTTCAAATCCCTCCCGTTGATGGTGATTGTTGCTGGATGTTGCCTGTTGTTGTTGTTGGTTGGTTATTTTCATAACCTCCGTCTTGTCTATGTTCACCTGGAGTCCTGTCTTTGCTGCTTCTTCGACCAGTTTGTCGGTTTTCGCTTGTAAGTCTTCGATTTTGTGTGACATCAAACATAAATCATCCACTCGCGAAATTCCAGGTCTTCTAGGTTCTTCACGTCGGTCCAGGATATCAGTTTGTTTATCTCTACTGCCTTTCTAATTATTCCATTCACTATTATACATGATTGAAGAGGAGTAGCTTCGATAGCCTAACCCAACCAGTTATGTTGGGTTAAGGTAAAGAGTTAGTACGCTGTGTCGTCAAGACGCAAATACCTACTAGGATAGAGAGTCATATAAGAATAATGAGCATTGTTTCCAAATGATTCCAGTAAATGAAGTATTTCAATGCCCTCCTAATATCAAGTGCTGGTTTGCAGAGATCTGCTTGTTGACACGTTTGATCACGAGTCGAGATCAGTTAGAGAACCACTGGAAAGGAGTTCCTGCCTACTTCAGGATTCTTCTTCAGTACTTACCCAACACTGTTCCAACCCAGGACTTTCAGGTTACCAAGGGAGGTCGTGGACCACTGGATCGGCTCCCAGTGGTTGAATGACTTAGGAGCTTCCTTGGTAACCGAAAGGTAGTGGGTTCAAACCCCGGTAGGTGCAAACTGATGAAAAGTCCCTAAATAAGATAAAGCAGCCACCCACCCTTTATAACAATGTAAGTTGTTGACCTCCTAGAAATATGACAGAATTCAGTTACTCACTGTGTGGTGCTTAAATCCATCCGTGATGAGATTAGAGATTTAGAATGAGCCAATAGTCCATTTTTTCTTCCTCTTTGCCCACCTCTTCACTATTACTATTGGAAAATCAAATGAATAATGATTTATTCAAGTGTTGGTTTGTAGGGATTTGATTGGTTACAGGATTTTCATCATGAACTGACATTAGTTAGAGAACCATTGGAAAACCAGCTGGGAGTACTGGACAGCTGTTTCGTCAGCCTAGTTTGGGACTCTCCATCAGTACGCACCCACCGGGATTCGAACCCAGGACCTTCTGGGTACAAGGCGAGCTAGGGGTCGCCCTGTGTCGTGAATTGACAGAAGTTAGAATTCATGGACTGGCCATTGGATCGGGTCCCAGTGGCTTAATGGTATACGAGCTCGAATCCCGGTGGGTGCGTACTGATGAAGAGTCCCAAACTAGACTGACGAAACAGCTGTCCAGTACTCCCTGCAGGTTTTCCAATGGTTCTCTGACTAATGTCAGCTCATGATGAGAATAATGATTTAATTCTAGAAATCCTATTTAATGAATGAATGTATAACTGAAAAATAAGTTTTTCTCCTTTTTTTCGTCAATTTTTTGTGGGTGTGAAACTATTTTTTTCTTAAAAAATTTCTTTCTTCTTCAGATTTCTTCCCTTCACCTTCTAATTTCTTGAAAAATAAACGATTTAAAGTTAATGACATGAATTCAATGGGTGAGTAACTTTAGTATCTAAAGTTTTAGGTATTATAATCACATGTAAACTGAGCAGTGTTTAAAAAAAGAAACCAAACCCAGGGAAATCAGGTAGGTTTTATGAGAGAGAGTGTATTGATCGTATCTTTGCTCTTCAACAGGCGCTAGATTATCAAAAAAATAACATGCATATTTCTTGACCTGAAAGCCGCACTTAACCTAGTCGACCAATAGGTGCTGTGGTAAAGTTTGTCTGTGAGGGGAATGCCAAATAATAAGTTTGTCACACTAATCAAAGCACTCTACTCTAACTCATGCAGTTATATAAGAGTTCATAGAGGATTGTCAAATGAAACTGATAATAATAATAATAATAATTTGCTTTATTCCAAAACAGTACTTGTGATACAGAATGGAATTCTCAGCATTTTTACTACAGTATTGCATCCAGTTAGTACATTATCAATAAATAGAATTCTACATAGATTAAGGAAATCACAGTTCATTATTACAACAACACATTGGCATGTCGGTAGCAAAGCCAAAGCTGAACAGTGTTTGAAGGTGTTAGAAAAGTAGGTGCTGTCATATTTACTGGCGTAAGCGGAAGAAAGAAACAAAGCAGCACATAACGGAAAAAAGAGAAAAGGAAAAGAAAGAAAGAAAATGTTGTACCTATAAATGATATGAGTTGGAAAGACGAGGTCCAGTTGTACTACTGACTATTTAATGAATTATATGTGTCACGCCTAATGCTTTCTTTATCGCACAAAACACGAGCTAAGTAGGGTATGGTTGAGTTTTTGTACTTGCTGGTGCGAGCATATAGTTTTCTATATAGGCTTCTGGTTTTGCCTGATGAGATGCAAGGGGAGAGTTGTGAGTGAAGAGGGTGGTGTGAGTTAGATAAAATGGATTTAGCCCATTTTTCACATGAGTCCATGTGCCTGTCGACCAGAATATTAACAAGCTGGTTAAGTGGCACGTTGCTTACCCTACTGACAACCTTTAACATCCCGCGTAATATGTTATAGTCTTTCTTCAGTAGCCCGGGAAAAACTAAGGGGGAACAATAGAGAATAATAGGCAGGATGCGAGAATTAACGAATTGTAGGAGTAAGGGTTGGGTTATACCAGAATGTTTTAACTTCTTAATGTAGAAGGTAAGACGGAATATTTTCTTAGAAATCGCCAAGATATGAGACGACCAGGAGAGATCAGCAGATAGAATGACGCCTAGATATTTAATTTCCGACTTGGTTTCTAATTCAGTGCCATCTATGTTGCACACCTCGTGAGAGCCAACCAGTTTGTTTAGGTTGGATTTATGCCTAAAGGTGAAATTGACTGTTTGGCATTTGGAGGGGTTTAAGGTAAAACCGTTTTCCTTGGACCACTGGCTGATTTCTGACAGAAAGCCATTAAGTTTAGAGCAGTCACTTTGACATTTGACAGGCAAAGATACAGTCAGGTCGTCAGCATATTTGACAAAATTGATGTCATTTGAAGATGGTAAGTCATGTAGAAAGAAAGAAAAGAGAAGTGGGGAGAGTACAGCACCTTGGGGGACTCCGGCTTCAGTGAGTACAGCAGAGGATGATTTACCTTTGTATATGGTGTACTGCTTTCTGTTAGAGAAGTAGGAATGCAGCCAGTTAGTGACCCAGAACTCAGTTTTTGTCAAAGAGAACTTATTTAGGAGGAGACATCTAGGTACAGAGTCGAAAGCAGAAGTGAAGTCGAGAAACGTGCAGCGGACATATTTGGCACCTTTATCTAATAATGAGACGATGTTGTTATGTAAGACAGCTGCAGCGTCTAATGTACTCCTACCCTGTCTATAGGCAAATTGTTTGGGGTCTTCAAAGTTTTTAAGGGAGGGTTCAAGTTTAAGAAGTTTTAGTTTTTCCCATAAGCTTTAGAAACGGGGAAGTGATGGCAATGGGTCTGAACTTTACGTTCTTGCCGTTTCCAGGTCTAGGGACAGGGACAATTTTAATGTCTTTCCATGCATCAGGTACGATATTTTTGGAGAAAGAAGCATTTAGGATGTTGGTTAGCGGAGAACACATATGCAGGTATACCATCAGGGCCAAGGCTACGTGAGGGCTTGAGCGTTTTAAGACAATTAGTGATGCCTTTCAGGGATGATGCTGCACAACTGGTCTTGCGTCAACTTCCAGTTTGTTATAGATAGGAAGTGAAGTGGTTGCATTAGCACAGCTAGACTGATTGATGATGAAATCTTAGCAATGGAGAAAAAAGCCTCACGTGTCATTTACTACTAACTTCCGTGGAACATAGGGCTTCAAGCTAGTGGCTTGAAGTTTCTGTAGCAGTGTTTATTTTTACAGGATGGGGTTGCTAGCCTCATGCCCAACCTTTCCTCTTCACCAGCATTATTTCTGGCTTAGCGAGGTAAAGGAGTGCGTCGGTGGCCGGGTATTGAACCCCGGACCATGTGCATGGTCGGCGAGCGTCCTAATCACTATGCCACCGACGCACCAATTTGTAATTAAACCTTGGAAACTAATCATTTTGCTTCTTCTACACACTTGATTCACAAATGGTTACAGTAACTCATCACAAAATTTCAGGTAATTTTAACAACTAGGATGGAGTTCAGTGAATTTGTAGACCTTTCCCAAATTAAGATTATGACTGAACTCTGATGAAGTTCTGCTTCCCATAGCTTATAGTATAATGAGTGTTTTTTTGGGGGGAGTTCAGTCACCTGGAACAGGTCTTTTGTTCACAGCAATATCAAGCTAATGGAACGACCCAGTTGGTCAGAGTGAAGTAGGTGGGACGAGAATAGCACCAATTACTATCAACGGGAGAAATTTGAGTGAGGTTACTTCTTCCACTTTATTTGAACAGCATCTTTTCAACTATGACCAGCACGGATGAGGATATCAAAGCGAGCCAGGACAGGAAAAGCAAAGCAAACATTCAGTACTCTAAAATCAATATGAGAATCTGCTCCACTTTGCATAAAGGAAAAGATTCACATTTTCAACGCTAAGGTCAAATTAGTTCTTCGGCATGGTTCAGAGACTTGGTGTTGGAGTCACTAAAAGCTTTTGCAACAGGCTAGTGAATATTTTCATCAACAGTTACCGCCTTCTCCTGATTGTGAACATCACCCAGTCATATGGAAAGGATAATTAAGCAATAATGAACTTTGTCAGGCTACAAACCAACCAAGAACCGATTGTACAACGAATACGCCAAAAGAAACGGCGATGGACTGGACACACACTAAGAAGACCAAATAAATGAGACATACTCTCGAGTGGGACCTGAATAGGAGATGGTGAGTTGAGAATTCGAGGATGACATCTAGGAGGTTGTGCGATGAGAAGATGAGAGTTGGTAGACAGTCGTGGAGCTAACTAGAGAGGACTACAGAGAAGTTCTACTTGGAACCCAAGGGAATAGTAGTAATAATACCGGGATCCGTTGGCTGAAAGAAAGTAAAGTACTTTAAGCCAGTGAGTCATACCACCGTACTCACTGACAAATAAATTCAAAATAATTGGGAGGCAGCAGTTCAGTTAGCCTCCTTTCGCAATGATTTATTGATTGGTATTGATTTATATGTGCACCGTTGGATCAGGAGTAGAATATTCATCAACCATACATGCAGTTGGAGATTTTATTTTCGGCCGATGCACTCCTAAACATCGCATAGCTGGTAGTCAGCCCGATAAAGAGGGAAGTCTGGGAAGCGCCAATCTATCAATCTCACCCTGTAAGAAAACTTCACGAAATTAATCTTGAAGCTTTATGTTCCAGTTGGAAGGTTAATGAATAAGAAAAGAATTGATTTATGAAGTTACGATGACATACACTACAACTCATAGTACCCCTGTAACGACAGAAGGCAAGAATCAGGCAACAGATCATTTATTAAGGAAATCAACGCATAGTTATATATTTCATGTACATCACTATGGATATTTAAACAAAGAAACACAGTCTTCCGATTGGTTGTTTCTCACTTAAAATTAATCTTTCATCTCTTTGTGACTGTTTCTTGAATGTCAAATCCTCTATGTGTTAACTGCATCCGCCTACGCAAAGTCTGCTGTGGTCGGTTTTGAATCAATCTTTGTTCACATTTTCTCACGACAAATCTTGGGGACGTAAATATTGACGTAAATTACTGTCTACCAATTTGGCTAGTAGACAGCTCTCACCACACCCCTACTACTATCGCCAGAGCGTTAGACCGTGTTCTTTGGCACGCGTTACAAATCATAGGCATGTCAAAATGCAGTGTCCATATTTGGGATCTCAAAGTAACCTTTCCGTCACCAGTTCTTTTATCTTCTGCCACTACATTTCGTGTCGTTGCCTTTGGACAATTAAGATCCCATGGCCTATTACTTTCGAAGAAGAAGAAGAAGAAATACGGAGTTTCTTACCGAACCTCAAGGATGTCCAGGATCTGACGACGAATACGTTTAGTGCTGCTGACGCGGCTGAGAGGTCAGAACAACAGTGGCATACGACAGTGTGGAGTGGGCACTTGATGAGGAAGCCTGGAAAATATTGGTTGACCGATTGATTGGTGGAGAACTTCAACAGCCTGATGGACACACAGCAGACAATATGACAATTTTGTACCATGAAGCAAGGACCGGATGGAGACCCAATAGTATTGGAGATAAGGCTTCAGATTTCCTTTGTCGCCCAGCAATTACTACTGGTCAACGCTACACAACCTATGAACATCAGTGAACTCGCGAAGATGACACAACAGATACTAAGCACAATGGTAGCTGTTATAAAGCCAACGAAATCGAACCGGTGACAATGCAAAATCGAATATCAGAGGCGCTAAGAATGAATGACCAGTGCTTTAAAAGTGTAGCGGACTAGGATACTGAAGGGAAAGCTGCTCTTCGATAAGACTAGAAGTAGTGGAGGACGATCGAGAGGGTGGGCACATATATTCTAAGCTGCGAGTGGGTGGCAGGGCAAAGAAGGTATACGTCTAATAGATACGGTGATGGCAGTCTTGCTAATAGACAAGAATCTATGTGTCAGAGAGTTACACAGTATTCACTGATAATTCAAACGGACACATGTTAAAAAAATCACAGGCATATCAATCCGACTGCAGAGTTCATATTAGGGGGTGGCAAAGTAACCCTTCTGTCACAAATTCTCTTATCTGCCCTTAAACTCCTACTACTACTGCTCACACAACGACTACTAATACTACCTACGTTTAGTTGTAATCACTATGTGTAATAATAATAATAGTAATAATAATAAGGCAATTACTAGGCGCACCCGTATATTAACACTCTACACATTTCTCAACATACATTGATGACAGTTACTCATAAATTTAAGCCCTAAGAGATTTAAACTATCAACCATCATCATCGGAGTACCCCTTATTCTGTTCGCTTTTACCATATGATCATTTGAATAGCTCAGGTGAAATTTAATACATACACACACACACAAGCACAAACATACCCGTCCCTACACACACACACACACAACCACAAACTCTCATCAACATACATGTGCCTTAAATTTATGATTGACAATTATCAGTAGTCAATCAGGAGTGACCTTTGCCCTTATTAAAATATATATAGTAAATCAAGGTTATTTTAATAATTTTTTTTTTCATAATTCGTAAGTAATGACTTGCGATTAGATGTTTTAAAATGTTTCTTTTTCTAAAATTTTTATTCCTTTACCTTACTAACAACAACAGACAACAATCAGCATAAATGGGAGGAACCTGAAAGAAACAACCTCCTTTACCTACCTGGAAAGCATCGTTTCAACTACAGGCGGACGGAACTGACGAGGATATCAAAGCAAGGATCGGGAAAGCAAGACAAGCTTTCACTACTCTCAAGTCTGTGTGGAGGTCAACAGCACTCAGCATGAAAATAAAAATAAGATCCGGATTTTCAACTCCAATGTGAAGTCAGTGCTACTTCATGGATCAGAGACTTGGCGCGTCATGAAGAGCACCTCAAGCAAACTACAGACCTTCATTAACAGTTGTCTTCGCTCGATACAACTCAAGATCAGATGGCCGGCCAGAAAAGATCAGCAACAGGGATCTCTGGGAGCGAACCAACCCAGCAGGAACCGATTGTGAAACAAATAGGCAGGAAGAAATGGAGATGGATTGGCCACTCACTAGACAAGCCATTGCTCGAGTGGAACCCGAAAGGGAAGCGGCGAGTTGGTCGTCAGTGCAAGGGTGACTTGGAGGAGGTCATGTGAAGAGGAGATGAAAGCATGTGGGCAGACGTGGAACCAGGTGAAGACTTTAGGAGAGAACCGAACGCAATGGAGACATGCAGCTGAAGCCCTATGTTCCTCTAGGAATTAAAGGAAACAATAATAATAATAACCTTACCAGTGGAACTCAGGACTTCAAGCTAAACCTTCAAAGTTTCGGTAGCAGTGGTGTTTATTTTTACGGGATGGGGTTTCTAGCCTCATGCCCAACCCCCCCTCCTCTTTACCAGGATCGAACTCCAGACCACATGTGGCATGGTTAGAGAGCATTCTATGGTTAAACCACCGACGCGTCAATAAGCCAGTTGTGAGTACTGGACAGCTACTTCGTCCCCCTAGTTTGGGATTTATTGACAATTCGCACCCACCGGGTTTCGAACCCAGGAAGCTTAGAGACCATTCAGCCACTGGGATCTTTAAAGTGTTTATAGATCTATTTATAAAATTAATTTACTTAATTATCTACAGACAGAGTTCATTTATAACGCCATACTGACAACCAGTGTCATCAAGGAATATTTCTCCGCATACCCTATAATTGTTATTATGATTCTCTTGGGTTCCAATTGGAACATACACCTTCAACACCACCCACCATTAGCTTTCATCTCTTCCTCGAAATATCAAGAATTCTCTATGTCAACCTGGAAACCCCACCCAACTCATCTTTTCTCATTCGAATTCAATGAGAGCGATGGTCTTACACGCGAGAGTGCCATTCAGCAGTCTTGGTTCGATTGGTTGGTTGGTTGGTTGGTTAGCACCTTCCCAGAGTTTTTGTTGTTTGCTTATCCTTTCCATCCCGTTATGTGATATTCACTATTGACAGAATTGAGCAGCTGTTGGGAATGTTTTTGATGACGCCCGTACCAATGATATAAGAATAAAACTTGGGCACTGTGGTAGAGTGTAATTCCATTATGGGTAAATTTTATTTTGATAGAGTCTCACAGTGTTATACAGTAATATTTACTGATGACGTTTCGAGCACAATTTATTACCGCTCATAATCATATCAAGGTAATCACACGACTTCCTAAATTCATTTATATAGTTCCATTGTTTTTCACTTGATTTGATTGGTAGTAGTATTTTCCATATTTCGGGTATGAGTGATGCATCATTCCTATTGCATGTGTTGGGTGTAGATTCGATGAACAAAGATTCAGTAATCAACCTCTCTCTCCACCTACCTAGATTACTTTTTAGAATTTTAACCCTCTCCCACCCTATTGTGTGGCCTTAGAAGCAGTTAAAAAGGAACTAACTACAGATGCTGAACTCAATCATAGAACAAAGCTGTCCATTGAAGAAATTATTTTAGGAATTCAGCTATGCCTCACATCTACTATATTTAAATTCCAAGGCAAAATATATAGACAAACTGAAGGTGTAGCAATGGGATCACCAATATCCCCTATCGTGGCAGATATATTTATGGACAGCTGAGAAAATATTGCTCTTAATGCATTTAATCCTACTCCAAAAATATGGTGGAGATATGTGGATGACACTTTCACAGTGTTAAAAACAGATCATATCTCTAGCTTCTTCACACATATTAACTCACTAGTAGAGGGGATAAAATTCACATTTGAATCGGAAGATGAACAAGGAGAGTTAGCTATGTTAGATTGTAAAATAAAACGAATAGAAGAAGGTAAACTACACACTAGTGTGTATAGAAAACCAACGCATTCTAATAGATATTTAGATTTTAATTCGTCGCATCCGTTAACTGTTAAGGCAGGCTTAGTTAAGTGTCTAACAAACCGAGCCATAGCACTAAGTAGCACAAAAAAAGACCTAAACGACGAGATAAAACAAATAGAAGAAGCGTTGGTGTTGAATAATTATCCTTTAAAATTCATTAGGAAGATAACTAAAGGCCAAAAACAAAATAAAAATAATTATGGAACTAGTAATGATAACATAAATAAGAGAGAATATAAGTCATCCACTGTTATACCATATAAGGAGGGGACATCTGAGACCCTACGTAGGATTCTGAATAAGGCAGGAATTAGAGTGGCATTTAAACCTACAAACTCACTGAGGGACAAGCTCTGTAGGTTAAAGGACCCAGTGGACCCAATTAGACAAAATAATATAATTTACAAAATACCCTGCAATGACTGTGAGGTCAACTACATAGGTCAAACTAGTAGGTCAGGGGTAGTCAGATTGTCAGAACATAAGAATTTAGCTAAGGTAAGAATGGTTGCCCCACCGTGAAGATAAGTAATTTAGAAAAAAGCTCGGCAATTGCAATGCATGCATTAACACACAACCACACAATAGGGTGGGAGAGGGTTAAAATTCTAAAAAGTAATCTAGGTAGGTGGAGAGAGAGGTTGATTACTGAATCTTTGTTCATCGAATCTACACCCAACACATGCAATAGGAATGATGCATCACTCATACCCGAAATATGGAAAGTATTACTACCAATCAAATCAAGTGAAAATCAAGTGAAAAACAATGGAACTATATAACTGAATTTAGGAAGTCGTGTGATTACCTTGATATGATTATGAGCAATAAATTGTGCTCGAAACGTCATCAGTAAATATTACTGTATAGGACGCCCGTACCAAGTCTGTGTACCAAAAAGAGAAGCATTGATGTTAGTGGTGAATATATGAATCTTATTTTTTTTAAATTCTGATTGCAGCAGATATCCACACTATTTTTAGAGTGATGAATGTCTGCACCTTTGATATTATTATTACTATTATTGTTTCCTTTAATTCCTAGAGGAACATAGGGCTTCAGCCACTCACGTCTCCATTGAGTTCGGTTCTCCGCCAACGTTTTCACCTCGCTCCACGTCTGCCCACATGCTGTCATCTCCTCTTCACATCACCTCCTCCTGCATGTCACCCTTGCACTGACGACCAACTCGCCGCTTCCCATTCGGGTTCCACTCGAGCAATGGCTTGTCTAGTGATGTCACTTGATGGTTTCCTCAGAGTATGGCCAGCCAATCCATCTCCATTTCTTCCTGCTTATTTCCTGGTTGGTTCGTTCCCAGAGATCCCTGTTGCTGATTTTGATAGTATTGAGCGAAGACAGCTGTTAATGAAGGTCTGTAGTTTGATTGAGGTGCTCTTTATGACGCGCAGTGCAAGTCTCTGATCCGTACAGTAAGTAGCACTGACTTCACATTGGAGTTGAAAATCCGGATCTTATTTTTGATGCTGAGTGTTGTTGACCTCCACACAGACTTGAGAGTAGTGAAAGCTTGTCTTGCTTTTCCGATTCTTGCTTTGATATCCTCGTCAGTTCCGTCCGCCTGTAGTTGAAACGACGCTTCCCAGGTAGGTAAAGGAGGTCGCTTCTTTCAGATTTCTCCCATTTATGCTGATTTTTGTCTGTTGTTGTTGTTGCTGTTGCTGTTGGTGTTGCCCAGGGATCTTCAACACCTCTGCATTCTCTATGTTCACCTGAAGTCCTATCTTCTCTGGATTCTTCTTCTATCACCGACTTGTTGCTTTTCACTTGCATATCTTCCAGTTTGTGGGAAATCAGACATATATCGCATTGGCGAAGTCCAGATCATCCAAGTTTTTCGTGAGATGATGGATCTTGTATGATGGATCTTTATTGAAATCCAATCACTTCATCCTATAGACAGTTACTAGTGTGAAGTGTGTTGGTTTGTAGAGATCTTTTCTGATTCATTTCAAGTTCCAAAGCATGAACTAAAAGTTGTTTCCCTCTGTTTCTGACACTCTTCAGCTCTGCTCATCCTTAATCTCTTCAGGGATTGAACATAGGATCTTCAGATCATAAAGTGAGTCCTCTTCGGTCATTCAACCACTGACAGGGAACACAATGGCACATGGATTCTAACTTCTGTCACTCTGTCATTCATATATATATATAAGGCTACGTCCAGCCAATATTATCAGCGAATACCCATCAATGGTACCCCCTGGTTTCCAAATAGTTGAGTAACTGGTTATATGGCTTATACATATCCCAGTTCATGTCATCAGCGATTATCGATCTCTCACACCGAGTGTTGTAGGTCCCATGGACAACGACTTCTCATCACATCCTTATGATGTAAGTGGTAATTAACGCCAAATTATTGCTAATACAGTGTGAGTTGGATATGGTATGTGGATATATACTACTGAGTGGCTGATATGAGTAGTTGGTTACCGCTAACATCAGCTATCACAGCTTGTTAATCAGATCGAAGCCGACACACACTCGTTTAGGGCAGAGCTTATCAGTGATGTATCCGGTGTGATTACCATTTGTGATATTAGATAGGTCACATTTTGTATATTTTATATTATTGTTTGTTTTAGGCTCCGAGTGTAACATAGGACTTCAGAAAGACATCTCTACTTTGTCCTATTTTCTGAGCTTCTCTTTAGCCGGCCCGAAGATTTCTCATAGGCTCCCATCTCCTCTTTTCAGCCGTCGGACGCCCAACTCCAAGTTTCCAGTTGGGGTTGCACTCGAGGTTGCACCTGACGACCTCCTCAGCATGTATTCAACCCATCTCCATTTTCTTCTGCATATTTGTTGGGCGATTAAGAACCGATTGCTCAACAAATATGCATGAGAAAGTGGAGATGGATTGGACACTCGCTGAGGAGGCCGTTGGGTGACATCGCGCGTCAGGCCATAGCTCGAGTGGAACCCGAAAAGGAAGTGGCGAGTGGGACGTCAGTGCAAGGGTGACATGGAGGAGATCGTGTGAAGAAGAGTTGAAACAGTATGGATTAACATGGATGCAGGTAAAAAGTACAGCAGAAGACAGAAGCAAGTGGAGACGTGCAGTTGAAGCCCTATGTTCCACTAGGAACCCAAGGGAACAATAATAATAATAATCGGTTCTTGGTTGGTTTGTTCCCATAGTCACTGGTTGCTAATTCTTCCTGGCCATCTCATCTCCAATACTGAGCGTACTGGACGTCTGTTAGATAAAAGTCTTTAGTAGACTGTTACAAATGCTCTTCATGACTCCAGCGCCAAGTTTCTGATCCATACAGAAGAACTGACTGACTTGATCTTCGTAATGAAAATTAGAATCTTGTTCCTTATTCTGATTCCAGTAGATTTCGAAACTGAATTCAGTATGATGAAGGCGTGCTGTCAAAGAACTTAACCCTAAGTTCCTATTATTTGCCAAGACGCTCCGAACAGATAATTACCACGACCGCTTCTCGACTTTAACTCCAAAAAAACACCAGTACTTGTAAGAAAGAAGTTGTATTGTTTGACAATTAAAATCGAGGTTAGTACAGAGTCTGTAAACAAATGTTTTAAAATAATGTACTTTTATTCTTATTCTTTCGTCTTCTTCCAACTGGTACACGATTAAACCATTCGTGCCTTCGGGTTGCCCGCCAGTGGCTACCAAGGTCAATGAACCAACGTTCAATGTTCACATTCCTTTACATGGGCCTTATCTTTACAACTGTAGTTTTGAAATCCTCATTCATATCTTCCACCGGTAGTTCAGACGATACTTCCGAGATAAGTGGAGGAAGTGACCTTTTTTGGATTGCTTCTACTGATAGTGATTGGTGCTGGTTGTTGTTGTTGTTGGTCGATGAGTATTTCTGTCTCCTCTATGTTCACTTGAAGTCTTGTCTACGCTGGCTACTTCTTCTACAAAGATCACACATATTTTTACGATCTCATTCGAATGATTTCTGTTTCCACAGCGAAACTGCTGTGAAATTTCAACTTCTGGAATTGTATAAGTTTTTTTGAAAAAACTGCAAATTCAATTTCTAACAAAGAAAAGATTTATGAGTTTGACCACGGATTGATATCGCTTAGAGAAGCATTAAAAACTAGCTGAGAGTACTGGACAGCCAGCTGTTTCGTCAGCCTAGTTCGGGAATCATGGGCATTATGCACTCGCCACAAGAGTTCGAACCCAGGACCTTTCAGTTACAAGGCAAGCTCGTAGACCACCATTCAACCACAGGGACTCGATTCAATGGCTCATGAATTCTAAATTCTACCAATTAGTGATTTAGCATGACCACCAACTAATAGTTTGAAGTGCAGTGCGTACTGCCGATGATTCACAAACTAGGCTGATAATAATAATAATTTGCTTTATTCCAGAAACAGTACTAGTGGTACAGTGTGGAATTTTCAGCACATATCTACAATATTTGCATCTAATTTTATCAAACATTTAAAAGGAGTATTTCAAAAAATAAATATAAAGACAACAACAACAAAAACACAAAATACAAAAATAATTTTAAAAAATGCGAAAAAAATACCAAGAAGTAGAAAGGAAAATAAACAGCATATAATAATAACTCAGTATTGGGTAGTGGAAGCTATGATATGATTATGCATGGTGACAGTAAAGCTATAGTCATACAAGAAGTTATGAAATGATATTTAAGAATGTTTATCGCCAAGATGATCAGTTAATTTGGTTGAAACAACACTAAACAATCATAAAATAACATTTCAGGGTTGTTGTTTTGTTTTTTATTGTCAGGTCTAATGCAGTGTTTGTAGTGGTAGTGTGAGTAATCCTGAATAATACAAAATTTTAAGGTGGTGATAATGGCGTTCACAACCAATGATTGTCAGTTAATATTGCCGAAAAATATAGAAAATAAGAAAAAACAACCACAAAAACTAATAATTACATGATGGTTAATGACAGGACAATTTTGTAATACTCATAGTGCTAATATAGTCGGAACCAGTAGATACACAAAAGAAGGAATAGAGTAAAGTACAAAAAAGGAAGCCAATGTTAATAATTTAGGTAGCTAAGTATGTTTAAGAAGGAGTTCACTATAGAATACAAAATAAGAGAGAAATAAAAGAGCCTAAAATTATGTTATTAACAACAAAGCAAGTCATAGGTTTCGCGCTTAACATTGTCTCTGTCACTTAGAACACGGGCCAAGTATGGTATCGTTGAGTTCCTGTACTTGGTTGTACGAGCATATATTATTTTATACTGATTTCTGGTTCTACCTGATGAGATACAAGGCGAGAGTTGGGAATAGAGGGGGTGTTGGGGGTCGGAGAGTATGGTTTTAGACCATTTTTCGCATGTATTCAGATGCCTATCAACTAATGTAGTGACGAGCTGACTGAGTTTTACACCACTAGTCCTACTAACTACTTTCAACATCCTTCTCAGGATGGTATAGTCCTTTTTCAGTAGCCCAGGAAAGACTAACGGGGAGCAGTAAAGTAGAATAGGTAAGATACAAGAGTTGACAAATTGTGAAAGTAGAGGTTGGGTGATTCCAGATTGTCTAAGTTTCTTAATGTAGTAGGTTAGACAGAACACTTTCTTAGAAATCGTTAGGATATGAGATGTCCAAGTAAGGTTGGAAGATAGAACTAGACCGAGGTATTTTGCATTAGACTTAGTTTCAGTTTTAGTCCCCTCAATGCAACAGGCTTCGTGAGTACTTACTAGTGTTTGTAGATCTCGTTTAATGCCTAAGGGAGAAGTCAATAGTCTGGCATTTTGAGGGATTCAGCATGAGACCATTTAGTTTAGACCACTGACTGATGTCCGACAGGAAGCTATTTAATCTGAGACAGTCTGACTGAGACTTAATGGGAAACGATACAGAGAGGTCATCTGCATATTTGACGAAGTTGATTTCATCTGAAAGAGGTAAATCATGTAAGAAGAAGGAAAAGAGAAACGGAGAGAGAACAACACCCTGAGGAACTCCAGCTTCAGTAAGCAAAGGAGAGGAAGGTACACCATTATATTATATACCGTGTACTGCATCCTATTAGAGAAGTAAGAGTGTAGCCAGTTGATAGCCCAGGGCTCAGTTTGTGCAAGGCTAAGCTTGTTTAACAATAGGCCTCTAGGTACATAGTCGAAAGCAGATGTATAATCAAGGAAGGTACAACGGACATACTTGGCCCCTTTGTCTAAGGAGGATACAATGTTGTGATGAAACAGCTGTCCAGGACTCCCTGTTGGTTTTCAGCGATTCTCTAACTGATATCAATCCGTGGTCAAACTCGTAAAAAAAGCCACAAATCTAATCCTAACAAACCAACTTCTAAAAGATTTATGAGAAAATTAAAAGTTCTTAGAAAATAAAACTCAAAACCTGAATAGATTTTTATGCATGAAAAATATTTTGCAAGGCATCCATCATGAAGAAATGAGTATCCATTTCAAGCGCTGTAGAGAGTTGTTACGTCATCGAAATTCTAACTTCCTTTTCAATATGAACGCATAAATACTCTAGGGATTTAAATGAAGTCAAGACTTTCAAAAATCAAATTGAATTCAACTAGCCTCGAATAAATTGCATCATTGTAAAAGATTATCAAATGAATAAAGTTAAATTTCTTCTTTTTGAAACCAGATTCTATTGTTTGATTGGCAGTTTTTTTCTAATGAACTCTGCTAAAGAGTTCCCAGTTGGGACGAAACACCCATCCATCCATTGCCTCATAAAACTTGAATTACTCTTTCTACAGATTTCGATTTTATGATGAAACGGATCTCGAGAATTCTGATAAATCCAGCTTCAATTTTAAACTACTAGTGGCTTTCATTTATAGTTTGTAAACAAACTTAAGCAGAGAAAAGTGGTCAGCTGATTACAGTTTCAAAGGTAAATAATTGCCATAGTTTTTTGCAACTTTTTGGCAAGATATTCCACAAAAATAAGAGTTTTAGGTAACTATGCAAATGTAACTTATCAATCGAAAAGAGCGTCAAGGTCAAGTCATCATTGAACAAAGCTTGGAATGGCAGTCACCTCTGTATCTCAACTTCATCGACTTTGAAAAGGCCTTCGATAGCGTAGCGTCGATCGAGAGGTGCTTTGGAAACTACTTCGCTACTACGGGATGCCACCGACAATTATACATCTCATCCAACAGCTGTACGACAATGCTGCATGCCAAGTAATCCACAACGGGAAATTCACCGAATCCTTCGAAGTGAGGACAGGAGTAAGACAAGCTGGCTGCCTACTATCGCCAATGATTTTCCTGATTGCAGTAGACTGGATAATGCGACAAACGGTGGGCAATGAGGAAACAGGAATAAAATGGACTCACACAAAAAAACTTGGAGGATCTGGACTTCACCGATGATATATGTCTGATTTCTCACAAACTGGAAGATATGCAAATGAAAAGTAACAAGTTGGCGATAGAAGAAGCATCAAAGATAGGCCTACACTTCAGGTGAACATAGAGAAAACAGAGGTGGTGAAGATTCCTGGGCAACACCAACAGCAAGAACAACAACAGACAAAAATCAGCATAAATGGGAGGAATCTGAAAGAAACAACCTCCTTCACCCATCGACCTGGGAAGCGGAACTGACGAGGATATCAAAGCAAGAATCGGAAAATCAAGACAAGCTTTCATTTCTCTCAAGTCTGTGTGTGGGAGACGAACAGCACTCAGAATCAAAAATAAGATCCGGATTTTCAAATCCAATGTGAAGTCAGTGCTACTTACCATATGGATCAGAGACTTGGCGCGTCATAAAGAGCATTTCAAACAAACTACAGACCTTCATTAACAGTTGTCTTCGCTCAATACTCAAGATCAGATGGACGGTCAGAAAAGATCAGCAACAGAGATCTCTGGCAATGAGCGAACCAACACAGCAGGAACTGATTGTGAAACAAATAGGCAAGAAGAAATAGAGGCGGATTGGATTGGTCATACTCTGAGGAAACCATCAAGT
Source organism: Trichobilharzia szidati (assembly GCA_944472155.2). NCBI lineage: Eukaryota > Metazoa > Platyhelminthes > Trematoda > Strigeidida > Schistosomatidae > Trichobilharzia > Trichobilharzia szidati. Next base: position 130,547,515 of record OX235272.1, on the reverse strand, counting down.
GACATCACTAGACAAGCCATTGCTCGAGTGGAACCCGAAAGGGAAGCGGTGGCGAGTTGGTCGTCAGTGCAAGGGTGACTTGGGCAGACTTGGAGTCAGGTGATGACTCTAGCAGAGAACCGAATGCAATGGAGACGTGAGTGGCTGAAACCTTATGTTCCTCTAGGAATTAAAGGAAACAATAATAATAATAATAATGACGATTACAGTTACTGAAATTTGCATAAATTCAGGTAAGTGAGTGAGTAGGTAGGTAGTAGGTATGTAAATAAGAGAAAAGTATGCAGTCAGGCTGGGAACGTAGGATGATAGGCAGAAGAATAGATAGATAAGAACGTAGATAGTTAGGTAAGTAGGATAGTAGGTAGCTAGTTTGGTAGGTAGTAGGTAAGTATGTACGTAGGTAATGAGGTAGGTGGATAGGTGTTGATAATGATGATAGTAGGAAGATAGGAAAGTAGGTGGGTAGGCAGGTACGTAGGTAGGTAGGTAGGTGGATAGGAAGATAGATAGGTGAGTCGATAGGAAGATAAGCAGATAGGTAAATAATTAAGAAGCTTAGTAGGCTAGTAGGTAGGATGGTAGGTATGTAGGCAGGTAAGCAAATAGGATAGGTAGGTAGTTAGTTAGACAGATTAGTAGGTGGGTGGGGGGGGTAAGTTTTGAAAATAATGATGGGAAGAACAAAGAAGGGTACGTTTTTTTATAACCTATTCCATCTTATGACCTTGACAGTTAATTGCAATCAATCTGTGTTTTTCACCTCAAATTATTTTCCAACTTTATTCATTGTGTCCTATCAATATAGGCAGGTAGATCGTTAGCAATTAATCACCTTTAAAATAATAATAATAATAATAATAAAATAATAATTAGGGCGATAATTAATCGTGAACTCAATGAGGTTTATTCTTTCACTCAATGTTTTCTTTTCCACATTACAATGCTTCATCGCATGAACTCTATCTACGTTTTTAATCAAACCCGTTAGTGATGATGTTTTGAGTTTTTTTCTTCCCTTCTTGGCTTTCTTGACTGTTTTTTTGTGTCTGCTCAGTTTTCGTTTTATGAGAATGCCTCGATTTTAGAGAAAAAAATAAATAAAGGAGTAGGCACTAAGAGGTGATTTGTCAATCATTATTATTATTATTATTACTATTATTATTATCATTATTATTATTATTACTATAATTCAAGCAAGAATATACACATCCATTAATCCGCCATCTTGTTTGGTTAAAAATAAACATAACAACATTAGAATTCATTTAAAATGTCACTGAACGAAGTGGATTGCCTCAACTTTGTAGACATGTATATATGTGAATGGACGGAAGTATAGATATCATCCTAGTGTGCTTAGATCATTCGAAGTAGACCAGCCGTAGCAATAGTATAGTAGTAGTAGTAGTATTTTTAGAGCGAAAAATGGTGAATTTCTAAAACGCGAAAGAGAAATACATACACTAGGTGAGTACAAATGTTGTGTGCGTGTGCGTGTGCGTGTGTATGTGTGTGAGTGAGTGTATAGTTCGTCGATAACTGCATCTATCTTCAATTCCTTCTATAAGTTCTCCTAAGTCTATTAAATGAACAATACTCAAGGTAGACTCACTGATTGACTTACTGGCTGACTGGGACAAGGTGAAATGAAAGAACACGGATGTGTACTCACTTATGACTCTGTGTGTGTGTGTGTACAAGACATCGAGAGACAGGGGGGAGGGGAAAAGAGAAAGCGATCGAGAGGCGAAAACAGTAACAATAATAATTACCTCAAGAGAACTATTTTTTTTTATTAAAAAAATACATACTAACCACTTTCGAGTGAAAAATTGAACAAACATTAAAACAAATTAATTGTAATAATAATTGAAAATTGAAACCCTTTAACAGAAATGCATTAAATTTCAGACTCATTATTGTGTTAGTATTAATATTATTATTATGTCAATACTCCTATTAATAGTAGTAGTGATGACAATCATATATACCCTTGAAATGATCAAGATTATGAAATGGGGGATAGGAAATGCCCGCCCCCCCCCTCTCGTCGTATTGATTTTCACGTTTTTCAAAAAAGTATCACTTGTCTTCCTCCTTTTATAATATCGTGGGTTAGTATTGATCTCTGGGTTAGTATTGATCAGTAAAACAAAATTCGAAATTCAATAATTAGAGCATTACTACCCCCATCTCACCCTACCCCACCCCACCCTATCTCCACAATCCACTCGCCTACCACCACTAATACTGATAGACTGATATTAGTTACTGAACAATGAACAATGGAAAAACACCGAAAAGTACAGGACAGGTGTTTCGATCTAGTTGCTGACTCTTCAGTAGCAAACACTCAGGGGTTGAACCCTGAATCTTCTGGTTACAAAGAGAACTCGTTGATCATTTAGCCACTTGGTTGGCCGACAAATGCCAACATCTATCAGTCGTTTATTTTAGTGCAACTGTCAGCCAATATCATCACTGGTGAGTGTTTGTCTTCACAGTCGACCTGGTCAACCCCCCCCCCCCCAGTAGTCACGACGTTTTCACTGGAACTTAGTCAGTCACTAGTGAGGACCAGATTATTTGCTTTAAATGTGATTACAGCCTGATGTCAGTTAGAAAACCATTGAAAACCACAAGGGAGTACCGGATAGCTGTTTCACCAGTCTAATTTGGGACTTTTTGGCCATACACACCCAAGGGGGTTTCGAATCCAGGACCTCTAATTAAATATATCTACTTTATTCATATTTTAAATTGAAATTCAATAATCGGTGATTGAATGTGAATATTGATTGATGTGTCCAGATAGACAGACTTGAATTTAAACTCAGCCTTGATAACACTTGTTATCGATCGGTACACTTATGTGCATATTAATAATAAAATAATAATAATGGGTGATGATTGAAGGCGAAGATAAGGGGCCTTGATCACTGCTGGATTCGAATCACTCACTTCAGAGTTACTAGATGTGGCAGTCTAGCAGATGAGAGCTATGAGATGCAACTGTAAATTAGTTTATTATTATCTTTCAGTGACTCGGATTTTCAGCTGGATTTCGTAGAATTAACTCTAATCGATCGTCAGGCTTTTCATTCGAATCCCTACGTGAAATAGAATTTCATTTCACTTGGTCACTTAGTATCCCTTAAGAAAGTACAAAACAGTGTGATGGATAGATATCTTCCAATTCTCTGTGTCTGTCTGTGTGTGTGTGTGTGATTGTGTCTGTGTAAACTTCTGACAGATTACATCAGGCTTCATTGAATTTTCAGTTGCAGGGATGTTGTTTTGTATTTTACAGGGTGAAGTTACTACCTTCCTAACCTCCCCATCACAACCACCATCACCACTACCGCCACCAACCTCCCCTCTTTCCGGGACTGGGGGATTCGAACCCGAACCGCCATCTTATCACTGAAACACCAACGCTCACTAAACACACACATGGTCCGGTTTCGAATTTCTTTTTACGAACTCTTAAAACTCACACATTTTATTAGCCCTTATTAAGCCTATAATAGGGGGAGGGGAAGGTTGGCAGTTTAAGGTTAACAACTTTCATCCCGTGAAGAACAGCACCTCACCACCATTGAAACTCGAATGTTCGAAGTTTGAAGTTCAGACGCAAAAGAATGAAAGAAAGACTGATAAAATCACACTTGCGGAATATCTTGAAGAACAACACTGAAGTGATTATTTTAAATTTCCCGTCGACTAATTTCGCATCACTCAGCTGTTCGACCTCTGAAGACATTTTTTTATTAATAGTTCCATGGCTGATTGTGAAATCCATGATGTGAGTTTCGTCCTGTTGGTGACTCATCCGCTGGTTGCACTTAATAAGACTCAAACCGAGCAACTGTAGAATTAAGTGCCAAATCATTATCCATTAGGCCATTGATTTATAGAATGTTTGATAACTACTCACGGTCGCCTTGAGATTATCTTTTGAAGTTTAAGTTTATAAGTAAATTGTAATCTCATGTGTAAAGGTGAACACTCTTCTGTTTGTCTACAGGGATTTTAATCAAGAAACAAATTCACCATTTATCGAGAGAGAGAGAGAAAACGAAAATCACAGAGTCCTCTCCAGCATGACCTAGTCAAAGACATTTTTTGCCAACATTCGTCTAATAATTGTCACCAGTGAGACCGAATATATCGAGTTTGGAGTAGATGTTCATTGATAGCCTCTGGATTCTAACTGATCGACTGACTGACTGACTCTCAGCTGACTCAGTAGGGGGGATGGTATTAACATGCTGACTTCATAACCTGAGGGTTCCAGTTTTCATCCCTAATTGGATCATTGGCGTATATAGTCACTGCATAGTCACACACTAGGGTGATGGACCTATACAGCGACCCCCTGATTCTCAACGGTTCTCTATGCGATGATTGTTCCTAACAACAGGTACCTTGAAATGTCAAAAGAGATTTATTCTACAGGATTTCATCATGAGTTGACACCGGTTAGAGAACTGTTAGAAAACCATCTAGGAGTAGTGGACAGCCAGCTGTTTCGTCAGCCTAGTTTGGGACTCTTCATCAGTATGAATAAACTGGGGTCAAAACCAAGACCTTCCGGTTACAAGGCGAGCTCATAGACCATTCCGTCGCTTGGGTGGTTATCTAATGGCCCATGGATTCCAACTTCTGCCAGTTTCAAATATTTAGCATGACCACTAGCCAACGTCATCGCTGGTAGGTATTTGTCCTCACACGCAACCAGATGAACCTCACTAGCTAAAACTTTGTATTCACTGAGGAATAAAGATTTTTGATAAGTGGAATTCCTTTATACATACTGAACAGCCTTTTGATGACATTAAGCATATATTTGACTTCAATCCTTATTTAAAATTACATCTACCTGCTCCTGATGAGTTCTAAGAAGTGCGAAACTCTTTCATAAGTTGGTGAATACTACTGCTCTAGTGATATGAGTAATCGGAAATCAGTCATGACAACCGTCAATAGTGCTTGCCAGTCAGTCAGATCACTGGGGGGGGGAGGGTGGTGACCTAAGTACACTACTCGGTCAGTGAGCATATACTGACCGACTGCAACTCATAGAATACTAATACCCACTTAAGTGGACAGCTGGTAATACTCAGGTACCTTCGGTCCAACAAAGCAAGCAATACTGTCTAACATGAATAGTTTCTAACTACTTATTTTATTAGTGAGTAGTACATATCATCTTACAGTATCAGTTACTTTCCTAATAGCATTTATAATGCTAAATAGATTATAGACGATTGGAGGCAATCGACAGGAATCGTTGAGTAACTGTGGTTTCGCGCCTGCTGTTACTCATCAGCAAGATATGCCAGCAATCTTAAAAGAATCCAATGCCTACCTCCCTTTGAAATTCCAATCCACTTCATTAAGTCCTGTGGTCATAGATGTCACCAATAAGTTATTTGGCCTGGTGACTCACCTCCAACCAATTTTATATCAGTGTGCACCCCCTGGTGGTGAGTCGCCAAACATGGTGACCACACTGCGAACCTAAGAATGACAGAATTCAGTCTACACCAATCCAAGGACTAGATGCCTGACACTGGTTACTTACTATCTAGTGACCAATCAGATTATCACGTGGATTATACATTCCAAAATCAATATTCTGCCTTAAATTGCATATTTTGATAAAAAGATGTTGGGGTGGGGGTGGGAGTGGAAAGTGGGGTAACCAGCATACTAAAAACTAAACAAGATGGCCGCCATCTTTCTTTTCCAGTGATCAGTCATTGTCTCCGCTACAGTCCCAGAGGAGGCGAGTGTCATTTGGAAAATTTTTAATTATAACATTTCTGAGTGATACAGGTTCCAGGTTTCTCTGAGGGGAAGTTCCTTCCCTTGCTATAAGGTTGCACATACGTCCAACGTTTATGTCCAGACACAGTTTCTGTACAGTGACAAGAAAGTGAAGCATAAATAAATCTGGCTTATATTATTAGTTGGGTAACGAATTGCTGGAATCCTCCTCCTATGATGCAGAATTCCATTCCATCTCCAGTCATTATCGATAACAATCTGACAATCTAAAGGTTGTTCAGGATAGACTCAACGCCATTTTATCGATCTGCTATCTCTAACCACTGATAAACCAGGGAGTACTGGACACAATTGATTCTTCCTAGTTTTCGGGATTATTATTATTATTGTTCCCTTGAGTTCCTAGTGGAACAAAGGGTTTCAACTACACGTCTCTACTTGCTTCTGTCTTCTGCTGTACTTTTCACCTGCATCCATGTTAATCCATACTGTTTCAGCTCCTCTCCACACGATCTCCTCCATGTCACCCTTGCACTGACGTCCCACTCGCCACTTCCCTTTCGGGTTCCACTCGAGCTATGGCCTGACGCGCGATGTCACCCAGCGGCCTCCTCAGCTCACCGAGTGTCCAATTCATCTCCACTTCTTTCTCCTGCATATTTTTTGAGCGATTGGTTCTTGTTTTGTTTGTTCCCATAGTTTCTTGTTGGTGAGCCCAAATAGCTCGGTGGTAACGTCTCTGACTGCAGCATTGGTTGACACGCTGGTTCCAATCTCAGAAGGGACATGAGTTCCTCCAAGTCTGCAGATACGCCACCTTGCTGACTGGTGAGTGCCAACTAGCACGAAACCTAGGTCCTGTCAAGGCTTCCTATGGCCGATTGCCTCCAACTATCTAATATCATCAAATCAATGTGCACCGTGATGGCGAGTCACCTAGTAGTGGCATGGTGGCCACATTGCAAACCTGACAGCAAACCAGTTTTCGGGATACTTACCCATAACTCTACTGGAGGCTGAATCTTGAACTTTTAGGTTTCGAGACAAACACCCATTCACTATTCAGTCACTGGGACAGACAGACAGACAGAAGCCAACGGTTCACTGATTCTAACGCCTACCAGTTCACGAGTGACAACTGATGTTCACACACTCAACTTGGTGAACCTCAGTCAGTCACTAGTGATTAACTTTCAAGAGTGAGTTTGTAGGGATGTGATCGATTGATTTTTAAAAATGATTTCAATACTCATTTCCCGTTCAATATGAATTGAAGTACATTAACTATCTATCTAACATAAGAATATACTTGATTCATTCTCTTTCGTTGTCTGACACACACATACACACACACACATGCACGCACTCATACACGCGGACACAAATACTGATACATATCAGAACCGAAATGATTGTATAATTGTCTTCGTCTATTCGATTACATCATACTGTTGTCTATTGTTCATTCACTTTCAATACAGATCAGTGTCAATCGTCTTATTCATTGCGCTGTATACTACTTCCCTTTCCTGTTTCGATTGTCTACAGTAATAGTGATGCACAGACACATACACACACGCACACTCACACACAAACACGAGACTCACACATAGACACTGATTGCTTGAATGGGGGATTTCTGAATTTCTAGGGAAATGATCACAATTCAGTTTTTGGTTGTTGTTTTTCTTCTTCTATTTACCCCTGCCTAACTTGCCTTACTTTCATCCCTTTTGTTTGCTTGTTTGTATGCCTTATAAAGTGTTTCATCAGTCAGATATATTGATGATACAACGATAGTAACAAAGGCCAGTAGTAACCGTGACGGTTATATGATCGTGAGATCATTATGCATAAAAATGGAGAAGAGAAATCGAAGATGTTCTTTCTTTCGCTAACTTTCGAACGGAATTGTCTCGATTTTTCTACTGATGAATTCTCCCTGTCACACACTGTGTACATGTTTATAGCTCTATCTAAATTAACCAATCACATTTCTGGTAATCTCTACACACTAACCCACCTACATACAAACACACATGCATACACTATTATGATAGGCTGACAGGCCTTCGATAGATAGAATGAATGTGTTTACATGTGGGGGAGAATATGCATACGAACGCACGTGTCGATTAACATATTCCGTATCAATAGTCCCTACAAGAAAAGATTGTATGTGCACCTATGTGTATCCATTGTTTTATACCCTAGTTGTGTATGTGTGTCCTCTAGTACTGCTATTATTATTATTATTCTATCCTATCCTTACAATTCATTATTGTGATACGAGTTAACTGAAAAAAAACGTTGATTGGTTAACGCTACCAATACAATAGAATTAACCAATCGCGTGGCAGACAATCTGAAATTGTCAGAACTGATCTCAACAATAACAATAATAATAATGGTAATGAAACTGTTCACGACTCTGCTAATCATTATTATAATTATGCTGTCATCTTGAACAACACAACTACGACTAGTACTGCTGCTTCAAAATAATCTGTGGAATATTTTTGTCCTTCTTCTCCTTATTATTATTATTGTTATTATTAAATCACTGAACTAAATTTCCCGCCAAAAATCAAAATTTAAGCAGTAAAACAAATCATTATGGCTACACATGATACACTGCTAACTAATGCAAACAATATCAATATTACTGATCCACATTCAATGCTCAATACTTCTTCAATCAGTCAAACAATTGAACAACATCAAATGAATGATAAATTGAATAATGAAACTCTGAATCTAATTATGAATGGTACATGTTCAGTAGCTGCTGCTGCAGCTGTAGCAGCAGCGGCAGCCGCGGCGGCGTCGACTGTTACATCTTCAGAGTCATCGGCGGCATCATCATTATCGTCATCATCAGTGGATGAATTTCGTCAGCATATGAATCGTATATCGTTAAATCAATTCATGACTACTACAGATGCATTTACAACAGACAGTATGATTCCATTTAATTATAGTAACAAGAGGAATAATAGTAATAATAATAATAATACGAGTAATTCATGGTTTATGAAGTCATTGGATGATGCATATGATACTACTAATAACAATACTACTCACAACAATACAAGTAGTAGTCTTCTGAATGCCAATCAAATGGATATATTAGACAATGAATCTGTACATAATATTACTGATAATACTATGCTAAGTAATGCATTTCTTTACTCATCATCAAATCACTTTATAAACAGTCATATGAACAGATATACGTCAGATAGGACTACAGATATGGAAGGGAATGATCTCAACAACAGTATTAATAATAATAATCATAACAATAGTAATAATAATGACAGTCGTAAAAACTTTATTTGTAACGTCGATGAAACAGAAGCTGACGAAGGAGAAGACGAAGACGGCGACGAGGAGGGGGAGCAGGGGGAAGGAGTGAGGACGGCGGTTCCAATGACTGTGGAAGAATTTCAACAAGGCAGAGAAGAACAAGAAGAGGACAGGAGACAAATGATGAGTTTACAGACTAACAGGAATGTATGTTTAACACAGAAGAAGCGAAGATATTCATCCAACGATGATGATAATGATAATAATAATGGATCTATATCACCAAAGATCGATAATCCACCACCACACCTTTCGGCATCTTCATTATCTCAGCAACATCATTCTGTCTACAGTCAATTCTCACGTCATCACCAGCATTCAATGATGATGCTTCATGCTGAATCACAGAATGATGTAAAAATTAAAGCAGAGGGAGATTATGCTGATGACAATGATGAAGGTGACGGCGATGAAGTCGATGACCATGATGTCAACAGTTGGAAGAATACCAGACTGCCAAAGCTGGAAAATGAAATACGTGATCAAAAAATCGATTTTGAAAGTATAGATAATACAAAAGATATGATAGATAGTTGTAATAATCAAAAATTTGAGAATACTATTACTAGTACTACTAATAATAATAATACTACTAATAATAATGGTAGTAGTAGTAATAGTAATCATAACGCAATGATGTCATTATCTCAATCATGTCAGGAAATCGCCTATTTAAATCAAGTTAGACAAAGAAATGAATATAATGAAAGGGAAGTTGGCAATGCAGAAGGTTTTCAAGAAGACGGAGTCGCTGAGGATGACGATAATGATGATGATGAGGATGCTGATGATGACGGGAATGTTGATGAGGTGGAGGGGGAAGAGGGAGAAGAGGAAGAAGAAGAAGAAGAGATAGACGAAGGAGAAGAGGGTGATGGGGATGATGATGATATAGAGGATCTCGGTGAAGATATTCGACAGCGACAAAGACAACAACAACACCAGCAGCAACAACAACGAGAAATGCTATTAGACAATAATAATAACAACATGAAACATCCACAATCGTCTCATCCTCACCTTCAACAACAACAACAACAACAGCTTATGGAAAGTGATTGTTTAAATCTACTCAAATATAATGGAAGAAATCAAATGTTCAATATACAGAATGATGATATGAATATAGTTAACACTACTAATAATAATAATAATAATAATCGATTATTAATGTCACCAACACATCAACATCTTCAACAACAACATCATCAGCATCAACACCCCCACCATCCCCACACACAACAGCAGCAACCACCACCACCACACCACCAACATCAACAACAACAACACCATAACAGATATAATAACAACAATTTAATGATGTGTCAATCAAACAAAATTATTGATCATATGGAAAATATTATTGATTCTTCACGTGGACATTCCAAATTGTTAGATTCAGTTGGTATGAATTATGGAATTAGAGGAAAAGTAAGTATTACTTTTATCATTATTATTATTATTAGTACTAGTAGTATCGTTACTATAGTTACTATTATTATTGTTTATTTTTCATGTTTCAAGGAGAACATTGCGGGCAGCGGGGGGGGGCTTCAGTAGGATGATATCCACATTCTATGACTGTTTAAAAGCTCTCATCCCCCCCCCGCATACATGATCGATCTTCTCTACTCCACTATGTGAGTCACCTTTGATACACATCCGCACACACACGCCAAACTTGTCACTTCCTATTTTGAGTTCCACTCAAGTATCTGGTGTTGTGTGTGACACATCAAATTTAATGTGTTTCCTAATCTGTGTCTAATCTACCTGAACTTCTTTCTGACTATTTGTTGAGTTTTTTTTTCCTTCACGTTCCCCAGCGGAACATAGGGGGCTTCAAGCTAGTGGCTTGAAGTTTCTGTAGCAGTGGTGCTTATTTTTACAGGATGGGGTTGCTAGCCACCTCATGCCTAACCTTTCCTCTTCACCAGCATTATTTCTGGCTTAGCGAGGTAAAGGAGTGCCTTGTCGGCCGGGGATCGAACTCCGGACCATGTGGATGGTGGGCGAGCGTCCTAACCGCTATGCCACCGATGCACCTCTAACGGATATAGATCAAACACATTCTTGAAAAATACTCTTATTTAATTGAATTTTAGATTGTCCTGTCAATTGATTGGACTGAAGTGCGCGGTCTCAGGTTGACATGTCGGCTTCTCCTTGTGCAGATGCTTCGACGATGTCTGGACATGTTATTAGAAGTTAACTGGTGGATTGTGACTAGCAGTGGAATCCAGGATAACACGGATTTCGTCCTTTTGGGGACTCGTCGGCTGGATGTACCTGCATTCCCCAGTGAGTGATGATATTCCTAAGTAGTCTAGTGGATAACGCTTTGGTGTTAGAAACTATGGGCACTGGGTTCGAGCCTTGGTGGGAACATAATCACTCACTGGAGAATGCAGATACATCCAGTTAGCTGACGAGTCCCAATTAGGACGAAATGGATTCCACTTCTAGTCACCATCCACCAATTCAATTATAAATACTCTTATTATTTCAGTAAAATTAAAAGAATTCATTCTTTATTATGTCTTTTCTCTTCAAATATCATAAACTGACCGACATCATTTAGAGAATTATTGAAACTATAGAGGAATGGGTAGTTATTTTTTCTTTTTTGTCTTCTGATTTTCGAGCTTTCCAAGTATACGAACCAATGAATTAATCATCAGTTGCTGAAGAGTTCTAGACTTGGAGACAATAGTTTGTTCAGTTCTCCTCCTTTGGTATTTTCTGAGATCCTTGTCCTCAGCCAATACACTTCAAGCCCTTGCCTAGCTGGTAGGAAGCGCCTGATAATGACGCAATGGGGATTGGCGTTAAACTAGCAACCCCTCCACCCCCACCCCGTGTTTCACTTGGTTGCAAAGGGATCGGGAAAAAAACACTCTCATAGTCATTGAATGTTTACTTACCAAGGAGATAATAAAATTTTTACCAAGACTTCTATAGATTTCTACAGATTTGGAGTCAGCTGTAAAGTTAAAGTGTGGGCAACTCTTGCCAGTTATTCATTTGAAGAGGAAGTTAACATGAAAATCAAGACTGCGATAGGATTTTTGAACCTAGAGTCCTCCAACTGCTACTACTAATTAGTTCATAAGTCTACGAGATCACTACATTCAGTATGGATCTGTTATGTGACTCGTCATCTGGAGACCATCTGGTTCAATCATCTGGTTTAGAATAGGTTGAAGTTAGAACTTATGCGCTAACAACTAGACTCTTCGCTCAAAGTGCTTGAATGATTGGATAGGGTCGGTCTCATAACCTCAAGGTCTTGGGTTCGATACCTTGTGGTTTCGGTTCATGAATGTGTGTATTCTTGAAGAGCTGTAGACAGGGGAGGGGGACAAAACACGTGCCCACTACTTCCAGTCAAGATCTTGCAAATCAACGGCTGAAAATCAGTCATTATGTCAGTTGAGCAGGGGTTGGGGTGGGGGTGAGGGAGTCAGTCAGTCAGTCCAGGGTCATCCCAAATAGTCTCACCATTAGGGTTATTATTATTATTTATCTCACTCATATTATTAACTGTTATTAGCTTTTTTGAACAAATTCGAACCTAGTACGAGTTATCAGCTATGAGCTTTCAGTGTGTGATTTCTAGCTCAGTTTCTTCATGAAGTAATATGGGTTAGAGAACCCCCCCCTTGAAAACTAGACACTGCTGGATACAGATATTGTTTCAGCCTGTTTCTTGAGATTCTTCTTCGCCTAACTCCACCAGTGATCGGATCTCGGGTCTTTCAAGTTATAACCCAATGACTCAATAGTCGGTTCAGTGGGCTCATCGTGTAATTTTAAAGGTATCAAGTTTAACACCTGAATAGGTCGTAGGGGTGGGTGTACAGTTATTTAAGAGTTACAAAGTAGAATAGTAAACAGTTACCCATCCCTCTCTCTCTCTCCCTCTGCTTTCCAACCTTTCCTGATAAATTTATCCTTAGAATATTTATGTCTATTTATAAGTATGTGTTGCTTATTTACTATTATTGATTGATAATAATAATAATCAGCCCAAGATTGACTTAATCAATTAATTAACGAATCAAATGATAAGCAATTGATTGATCAATATTACTATGGTAACATAACCAAAGTAATAATAATAATTGAATATTCCTCCGGCTTCCCACGCCACCCACCCCACCCCCGCAAACATCATCTATGTTTATCAATGAATACATTTAGTCCTATTAAGAAGTTTTTCAGAGTAATGAATTACTGTGTTGTGTAATGAAGGTAAACGGTAGGAAGCTTTGGACCTGGATTTCACTATAAAAATTTCAAGTTATATCCCCTCCCCCCCCAGCCACCTTTTCACTCCTTTGCATTCCAGTTGTAACGTTGAGTTTTAAACTTGAACCTTGAGGTTTCAGTAGAGACGGTATTAAGGTTGTTATTTTTTATGGTGTGGAACGGCTAACCTCACTTCTCTTAGCCTGCCTGCCTCCCTCCCTAGCCAACTATCTTACTTTACCAGACGTACTACCTGCGAAGTCAGGTAATAGAACCTGGTTCAAGTGAGTGGTTGGGACCAGTGAGCCACCCACATACTTACTGCTTTATCTCTTACCGGTGAAGAAACTCAAAAAGATGGTAAATAACAGTGAATGGTAGTCAGGATACTGCTGTCACAGGGGAACGCCACCACCTGGAGGGCATTCAAGTATATTTTAGCTATGAAATAGAGAAACTAATATCTCTTTCACTCGTATAATATATGATATAAGTGAAGAGGTTTAAAAGAAAGGAAAATATGGGTAGTGACAGGATTGACACTAGTATTCATTGAATTACTAATCTAGCGATCTATTAACTGAGCTATGAGACTCAACTATATTACCTACAAATTGGACTGTTATTTGACTCTAATCAATACGGCTAATACTCAGAAGTCGATTTCATATCAGAAGATTATCTTCTTACCTGGATATTCGCCTGGCTTAAAATCCATCTCAATTTCTGTTCGAGGCATACTTCAATACTCCTCCGTTTCCTTCAGTAATAATAATAATAATAATAATATACTTTATTCCAAAAACAGTACTTGTGATACAGAATGGAATTTTCAGCATTAATCACAATATTGCATCTAATTTCCTCAAATTATAAATAAAATTAATCACACAGAAAAATTTTTCTACATTTACAATAGGGTTAATATTAAAAAAAATAAAAAATAGAAAACATGGAGCATTTAAATGGAAATAATAGTAATGATAGCAGCTAAGGTAATGATAATAATACAAGTGGAAATTGCCGTGGGCTTGTTTCACACAGTACTGTCGATGCGGTATACAAATCCTTGCATGATTAAAAAATATTGAATATGATGCTCTCTTTACATGATATGGTGAGGGAAAAAACAAAGATTACAGCAGTCATAGAGATAAGTTGGTGTTTGCAGTTATGAAAGTAAAAACAAAGAAGCAACAGGACCATAAATATAATAGAAATAATAAAAGTAAAACTTGAAGGTATATAAGGATGGATGGAGGAGATTGTTTATTTAGTAGATGAAAAAAGGTTAGTCAATTCTTGCCTGACGCTATTTTCATCACATAAAATACGTGCCAAGTATGGTATCATAGAATTGTTATACTTAGATGTGCGAGCATACAGTTTTCTGAAGTTACTTCTTGTTCTACCTGAGAAGATGCAAGGTGAAAGCTGAGGGTGAAGTGGATGCTCCAAGTCAGACGAAATCCCTTTAGCAAATTTACTGCACGAAGTCAAGTGCCTATCGACAACGACGTTAACTATGTGGTCCACTGGGACACCACTCATCCTACTGACAGTCTTCAGCATTCTACGAATTGTGACAAAGTCCTTTTTAAGCAAACCAGGAAAGAATAAGGGTGAAAAATAAAGAAGAATAGGTAGGATGCAAGAGTTTATGAACTGTAAGAGGAGGGGTATCCAGAAGAGATTGGAAAGTATTTGGGAATGTGTACGTGATTATACACTGCGATTTCTATATTGGTATTAGGATGATTAAAATACAATATGAATTATGGAGAGAAAATTTAGGTAGCCAGTCGAGTGATTTAAGCAGACCCCCACCATCATCTATTACATCAGTAAGCCATCGTTTCTCAATCCGACATCATCTCAGATTCTCTCACTAACAATTTATTGATCGGGAATTATTTTATCTAAATTAAAAGAATATTCAAGATACTTCTCCACTATCCGCCCACACAACTCACTCACGCATCCAGCCCAGGTTACTAAGTGTTTCTTATCTTCCCCCTCTCCCTCTCTTCTTGATGTTGATGGCTACCAACAGTGGAATCCAGAATCCACACTTCTTCATATCTGGATGCACTTGCACTCCAAGTGAATGATGGCATCCTCGCCAAGACTCGAACCATGAACCCACAGTATTATCCACTAGGGTCACAACAGCGACCAGTTTTGCAAGGGGTATCACAACTAACCTTGTGACCAGTCATTGGAATACAGCAGATCGGGTGGGAGGACAAGTACTAACCAGCGGTGAAACTGGCTAGTGCCAGTTGCACTATATCATCAACTGGAAGAAGTTGGAATTCATGGGCTGACTAAATGCTCTATGAGCTTGCCTTGTAACCGGACGGTCCTGGGTTCGAATCCCTGCGGTGATTGAGTACTAGTGAAGGCTCCCAAACTAGGCTGACTAAAAACAGTTGAATGCACAGTACTCTCAGGCGGTTTTCCAATGGTTCTCTAACCGATGTTAGCTCATGATGAAATCCTGTAACCAATCAAATCCATGCAAACCGACATTTGAATAACCTGTGTTTTTTTCATTTATATTCCCCTATTCGAATATTGGAAAACTTTTCATGAGTATTAATTACATAAGTGATAAAGTTTGAAAAATCTGAGTTCTTCCAGTTTAAAACAGACAGTTAGTATGGTTGGTCTATATTAGCTCGGCAGGTGGTTCAACGGTAGATGCCCGGCAGTTACACATGTGCTCCGGGGTTCAGTTCCTTGCCGACATACTCCTAGACCTCACATAACCGATAGTAAACCCAGAAAAGAGGGAAGGTTGGATGCAGAAACATCGCAAACGCTAGTGAGACTTCAGCGCTTTAAGAAAATGAGGCTTTATGTTCCGTTTGGAACAAATTTGGGATTTAAAAAGACGTAACGGTTGAATTTTAGCATTTTTTTTCAAATTTGAGGTGTGAATATATTCACCATGATCTTTGTTTTGAAAATTTAAAATATATTTAAATGAAAATGTGTGTTCCAGTTGTCACTGTATAAATGGAAACGGTATATACTATTGAGTAACTCTGACTCACATGAACTAAACGACCACACTTAGTGTTAAAATCGTCTCGATCTGACTGTTTTGACAAGCACTATTGTTTGATGTGAGTAATCATCAACTACTCAAAGCAACTTGTAGTATTGATTACTTATTACGTAATGATAAATATTTTTCCGTAAATAAGGATGTTACGTGTTCGTTTTTAAGAGCTCTGTTCTGAGATATATATTGTTGTTGTTCCCTTGGGTTCCTAGTGGAACATAGGGCTTCAACTGCACGTCTCCACTTGCTTCTGTCGTCTGCTGTACTTTTCACCTGGATTCATGTTAATCCATGCTGTTTCAGCTCTTATTCACACGATCTCCTCCATGTCACCCTTGGATGTCCCACTAGCCGCTTCCCTTTCGGGTTCCACTCGAGCATTGGCCTGACGCGTGATGTCTCCCAGTGGCCTCCTCAACGAGTTTCCAATCCATCTCCACTTTCTCCTGCATATTTGTTGAGCGATTGGTTCTTGTTTTGTTGGTGGTCCTTTCCGGCCATCTGATCTTGAGTATAGAGCGAAGACAGTTGTTGTTGATAAAGGTCTGCAACAGGCTGTTGGAAATATTCGTTGTGACCCGCCGCCAAGTTTCTGATCCATCCGTATAGAAGAACTGACTGACTTGACGTTTGTATTGAAAATCCGAATCATTTTGTTGTTGATGCAGGCTGAGTGACGAAGATTTCCAGATTGGTTTCAGGTTGATGAATGTGTTTTCTCGCCTTCCCGATAAACACAAATTTCTCATACATCACAATATGAGGTACGCTTATTGTTTGAAGGTTGATAATAATTTCCAGTTTTCTAGGTTGAAATAGGTTAGAAGAGGGTGGTAGGCATGCTTATCTGTAGCTGACATAATATATGATCTAACATGTTGGGTTTGAAGTTAAAATATTCACCGACTGGACTCTTTCTCAGTAACATCGACGGTGTTGTTACTGTGTTGTGTGTGTGTGTGGAGTTTTTCAAAAAAAGGAAGGGAAGAAACAATTTAAATTTGAAAAATATATTTAAAAAAAAAGCTGAACGCGAATTTTTCTTCGGTAAAGTTCGATGTATCTACTTCCGTGTACAAAGGTGTAATTTTGAGAAAAGTCATCGGATTCTACAAAAGGAAGAGGCAAACTCCACTAGACACTACTAAATGGAATTTCGTCTCGGCTATCGAAATCTTGTTTTGACTAAATAAAAAATGAGGCTTTAAGAAATCATGAAGTTCCTATCATTAACAGTTGTCTTCGCTCAATACCACTCAAGATCAGATGGCCGGTCAGAAAAGATCAGCAACAGAGATCTCTGGCAATGAGCGAACCAACCAGGAACCGATTGTGAAACAAATAGGCAGGAAGAAATGGAGATAGGTGGATTGGCTGGCCATACTCTGAGGAAACCATCAAGTGACATCACTAGACAAGCCATTGCTCGAGTGGAACCCGAAAGGGAAGCGGCGAGTTGGTCGTCAGTGCGAGGATGACATGCAGGAGGAGGTCATGTGAAGAGGAGATGAAAGCATGTGGGCAGACTTGGAGCCAGGTGAAGACTCTAGCAGAGAACCGAACGCAATGGAGACGTGCGTGGCTGAAGCCGTATGTTCCTCTAGGAATTAAAGAAAACAATACTAATAATATACAGTTGTTATGGTGTTTTTGTTGTCATTTATTTTACGCAGTGTGATTGGTAGTTTCGACCTTGTCTTTCTTTGGGCTTACACTTACTACTTTCACCTCTTTGTAGTTATGTAGGGCAGTATTCCTGAACCTTATAGGAAAGATTCCACACCGGACAACTGATATATCCATCTCCATAAGAGGCGGTATATAGATGACACCTTCATTCTTTGTGATAATGGTTCCAATAGGAGTACAATAATTACTGAATTCAACGAATTCAACATTCTGCTATGAAATTTACATGGGAAGAGGAATCCCAAAACAGAATTGCCTTCATGGATGTCCTTCTTACAAGGAACCCAAATGGTAGAATAAAAAGAAATTTGCATAGAAAAAGTACATGGACAGGACAATATACACATTTTCACAGCTTCGTTCCCATAAATTACAAGAGAAATTTAGTGAAGACCCTCAACCACAGAGTTAGAGCTATATGCTCAGAAGAAGTAATTAAAGATGAATTAAGCATTGTATATGATACTTTGATCGAAAATGGTTATCCTGACAAATTTATCAAGAAACACATGACAAAGAAAGCGGAAAAGGACTACTCACTATCCGTGAACAAGAAGCCTCTTTATATATACGACTACAATTCATGGGCGATATACAAAGTGAGATAATTACGAAGAAATTAAGAAAATCAGTTCAAAGAACTTTTAATGCTGGCGAACTACACGTATTATTTTCTACACGACCGATGGTGCTACCTCGACTGAAAGATGAAGTACCTAGACTAGCTAGCCAATTCCAATTTTATGTACTAATTCAACTGCGATTGTGGAGCGAGTTATATCGGCCGTCGCTCTAGGAACTTGATTTTTCGTGCTAACTCGAGAACATCTCCCACTATGGCTAAGTAAAGGTGTAGTGAAAACCATTAACAGTTCGATATTAGACCATTTGGTGCAAACCGGTCACAATGCCAACCAGCGTTGAAGAATCCTTCTCTATAATATACCGGGTGCCTAACAAATTACCAAAATCGTCAAAGCACCGCATGCTCCGAACAGCAGAGGCTATTGCAATTCGCCTCAAACAACCAGTGCTGTGTGTTCAAAAGAAGCAAGTCCAGCCAGCCACTACTACTAACCTGGCCGGCCTTCCGTAGAGACTATAAATTCATGAATTTGTATTATTATCTTTCCTAATTCTTCTGACATTCAGTTTATTTTATGTTGATGCTGTTCAGCTGTAATCTATCAATATTATTGATTCGATGTTATTTAAACAGCATTAATGTTGTTGATAACACTGATTCATTCATTCACTATAATGTATATATATAAGTGTAGAGCCTGATGATGAAGGGGTTATCGAAAAGAGTATTTATTCTTTGTTCAGTATCCATTCTTTTGAAAATGAATTCACCAAAAACACTCTCTTGACTAATACACAAGTTTCTCCTTATATATTGTAAGCAGTAAGTAACTTTGAAACAAAACCACGTGTCCTATTGAAGTTTTGGTAATTCACGAACTTCCAGTTTAGATGCCTCTCGGACCTTGTTTTTCTATTATTACGTTTTTTATAGAAGATAGTTCTATACAATTTCGCTTGCTTTCTTGATCACCAATTATGGTGTCAGCCATACAGATCGCACAGTGTGATTTTTGAATGATTCTCGAAATGATATCGATTTTCGATAAAATCTACATGGGAATTAATAAATAGATCTTTACAAACCAAAAATCTAAATTATTACTTTACTTAAATCTTAATCAATAATTTTTATAAAAACATTATGAATGAGCATGGATGGTTCAGTGCAGCAGAAATCTCTCTAACTAGGCACGTGGTCTGAGTTCGACTCCCGGATGACACACTTCTAAACCTTATCTAACCTACAGTAAGTCTAGGAAACAGAAAAGGTTGATAGGAGACGGACGGACGGGGGGAGAAGCGGACGTAAGGCTAGCAACCTCACACCAGGACCAATGAAACTTTGAAACTGGAAGCCCTGTGATTCGCTTGGATCGCAAGTGATAATAATAATAATAATAACCATGTGCGTCGGTGGCACAGCGGTGAATACTCACCAACCACGCCTCATGTGGTTCGGGGTTCGATCCCCGGCCGCTGGACGCACTCCTTTACCTCACTAAGCCAGTAATAAGACTGGTAAAGAGGGAAGGTGTGGGGGGGTATGAGGCTACCAACCCCATCCCGTAAAAGTAAACACCACTGCTACCGAAACTTCAGGTGTCTAGCTTGAAGCCCCCTATGTTCCCCCGGAAATGTAAAGGAATAAAGTAATAAAAATAATAAATAATAATAATAGAGATTAAACCATTTTAGAGCATTCCATCAAAAATTAATTTACTCAGGAAATAAAACGGTAGGATAAAGCACAATATTTAATGATAGAATTTTGAGTTCTAGGCGGCTTATGCATCCGTATGTCTTTTATTTGTGTTTGTGTATGCACGCGCGCCTGTCTCGGATCGACTCAGAAAATGTATAACAACCAGTTGTATGAAACCACAGGTACACACAAACAAACAACCTTAATTATTAATCAATGAATGACCTCTAAACCATAAATAAATAAATAAACAAATAATTACAAACTATTGGGAAAATATTATTAATTTACATCAAAATATCAACCCGCATGTATATTATATGTATGTGCATAATATATTGTTGTCATGGTAACAATTCTGCCGGTGACAACAATCTTTTCTTATCCACACACAAACACACACAAACAGTCAGTTTATTTAATTTAGGAGACGAACTATTAAATGCGATAGAGTAACACATGTAACACCTTTTCTCTTCTTTCTTTCTTTCTCCAAATCAATAAATTACAAGTGATTCTCCTGATTCGATTTATTGTAGCAATTATTATCCTTCTCATCAGCACACAACATCTTCAATCACACTAACAACATTAATCAATAGAGATCAGTCAGTCAGTCAGGCAGGCAGTCCGTTGAAGATTGTCCGACCAATAAGTAAGAACCCTATCACTCTGTTCCCTTATTCAGTGTGTAACTGGGGTGGGTAGGTGGCTGGGTGGCTGGTTGGTTGGATGGTTCGTCGTCTTTGTCACCTGTTCACATGACAACTAGTTTGTAGTGTGAAGTGTGACTGATTTTTAGGTAGTTTCCACCAAATAACCAGTATCGCTCGTAGATTCGATATCTAGTCGGATCATGCATGAGTATGTAGGCACTGTTGAAGAGTCCCCGGTACGACACCTACTAATATTCATATCATATATATATTTTTTTTAAGTTTAAAATTTGGCACTGTGGTAGAGTGTAGCTCCATTATAGATAAGATTTTATTTTGATAAGTCACACAGTGTTGTACAGTTATATTAAATGATGCGACCACGTTTCGAGCACAAACTATTGCTGCTCATAATTATATCAAGTCACTCACTCACACAACTTTCTTGCTTCATTTATATACATGTGTGGAATTGATGATTAGATATTTGAATAAAAATCAATATAGGATAATGTACATTCAGAAATAATAATATGAGTGTTATCAATCAAATACAATCAGATGGGAAATAAGACGAGTGTTTTTATAGTCAAAATGAGTAACTTGTTAGAATGTTTTGATGTACATGAATTGAAATAGAATTTTGAGATTATTTATTATTCTCCTCTGATTTGACTGACTAGTGGTAATAACATCTTCCATGCATATTTCTGGTATTTGCGTTGAGTCACTTCTGTTGCGCATGTGTTGGGTGTAGACTCGATGAACCAGGATTCAGTGGTCAACCACCTCTCTCTCCACCTACTTATATTACTTCGTAAAATTTTAACTCTGTCCCCCCCCCACCCTATTGTATGGTTGTGTTAATGCATGCAGTACAATGTAGTGCTGAGTTTTCTTCCTGAATTACTCATCTGCCTTCGCGGGGTCAATCATTTTAACCTTAGCTAAATTCTTATGTTCCGACAATCTAATTACCCCTGACCTACTAGTTTGACCTATGTAGTTGATTTAACTCACAGTCATTGCAGGGTATTTTGTAAATTATATTATTTTGTCTAATTGGGTCAACTGACAGGGTCCTTTAGCCTACAGAGCTTGTCCTGCCTGAGTGAGTTTGTAGGTTTGAATGCCACCACCCTAATTCCTGCTTTATTGAGAATCTGATGTAGGGTATATGGTAAAACTACTCTAGATGCCTTATATTCTCTCTCTTATTTATGTTATCATTATTAGTTCCATAGTTATTTTTATTTTGCTTTTGACCTTTTTTGATATTCCTAATGAATTTTATAAGATAGTTAGTTATTCAACACCAACGCTTCTTCTTCTATTTGTTTCATTTCATCGTTTAGGACTTCCTTTGTGCTACTTAGTGCTATTGCTCGGTTAATATTAATATTTTTTTTATTCCTTCACGTTCCCAGTGGAACATAGGGCTTCAAGCTAGATGCTTGAAGTTTCTGTAGCAGTGTTTATTTACAGGATGGGTCGCTAGCCACATGCCCAACCTTTCCTCTTCACAGCTTTTATTTCTGGCTTAGCGAGGTAAAGGAGTGCCTTGTCGGCCGGGGATCGAACCCCGGACCATGTGCATGGTCGGCGAGCGTCCTAACCGCTATGCCACCGACGCACTTAATATAATATAATCAGTTAATATTACTGCATAGTTGTTAGGATGGTTGAAGGCGATCGGTAGGAGTCCCTCCTTAGCTGACCCAGGTTTCATGTTTGTTAGCAGTCGATAGCAAGGTGTATTTATAATCTTCAAGGAACTGATGTAATCTCTTTTGAGGCTCAAAACCTTGATCACCTAGTTATGCAGTCAGTAACAGTATCACCAAGTTATTAGGTCTAAGAAATGCATTAATTAATGTCATGCGGTAGTGCGATAGTCCTCGGTAGTGCAATAGACTGAATTCTACATGTAATTCAGTGCACACCGTGACCGATAGACCTCAGTTAGCACCAATACACCAAGGTCTAGACATATGACACTGGTTACTGTCCTAGGAACCGATCAATGTATCCATTACAGTCCTATAGGAGGTCAGCTGTAAGCCGGAATAACTAGCTCACTGGTAACTTCTCTGACTTCAGTACTCGATAACATGGGTTCAAATTTCACAGGCAGCCCATGACTTCCTTGATGGTTATAGATACACCTTGTTGCGAAGTGTGACAACAGGCACGAAACCAAGGCCTGGATGGATAAGCCTTCTTGTCAATCACTTTCAACTATCGAAATATCACTTCATAGTGACGAGTCACCTGGCTTAACGACAACATGATTTTAGGATCAAGTTATATTTGAAGATGAAATAGAAAAGTGGAATATTTTTCTGAAATTTATCAATAAGAATATATAATGGAGAAGATTTGTAGCTCAGGTGGATGATTTGCAATTAATAGTGTTCTCTGAGTTGGTTGGTTTAGTTGCGGAGCTTTCGTCGTCCCCCTGCTGGACAACATCCCCTTTCAGCGCAATATTTAGCATAAAGTGAAATGATTTAAATTTCTTCACGAGTGATATAATTGCGTCTCCTGGTAACCAACTTTACATATGTATTGACCATTTTCTATTGACTTGGATTTTAAACTTTCTCGTCACCTGATTTACTTTTTATTAGTTGGTATATTTCGTCTATATTAACGTGTTTGTTAATCACTGGCTGATTCGTTTGAGTACCAGGCTTCTAGGAATTCCCTGACTGCACTTTTGGTGTTTCCTCTGTCTAAGATTTTAACATTATCCCAATCATAATTGATGACCATTATTGTCTATATGCATTGATACTAAAGAATACATATCGTGTCTTTCACGGCTGATTTGTGTTCTTGGATTCTGATTCGAAGGGGACGCCCACTTTGGCCGATGTAATGCTTGTAGCAGTTCATACAATTTATTTTGTAAATGATATTTATGTTATCTCCTTTTTCTGTTGGATCTTTCCGTTTGCATAATATCGAATTAAGCGATTTTGCTGGCTTGTGTGCTATATCTATATCAAACGGTTTCAGTATTCTAGCTGTTATTTCAGAGATATTCCTCATGTATGGTAGAATGAATTTTCTTGTGGTCTTTGATGATGGTTCTTTGTTGGTGTTTTGATTCGACTTTAAACACTTTTTGATGAAATTTTGTGGATAATCATTCTTTTTGAAGACCGTTAGCAGGTACTTTTCTTCTATTCTTTTCAACTCTGGAGTAGTGCTACAGTGTGTTTGAACTCTTTTAAACAATGTCTGCACACAGTTTCGTTTGTGAGTAACTGGATTATTGCTAGTATAGTTGAGTATTTGATCTGTGTGCGTTGATTTTCTATATACTTGTGTTTCTAAATCTCCTGTGTTGGTTCTCCTGATTAAGACATCTAAAAATGGGATTTTGTTGTGGTCTAATTCTTCTTCTCTCGTGGTGAATTTGATGTCTTCAAATATGTTGTTTATTAATTTATGGGTATATTCTAAATCATTTCTCTTAATTATTACAAATGTATCATCAACGTAACGTATCCAGATTTTCGGTTTAATTATAGGTAGAGCTATTAATTCTAATCTTTGCATAACGGCTTCATCTATTAATCCTGATATGGGCGATCCCATTGGTGTTCCTTTTATTTGTTCATATATTTGAGTATTGAATTACTATTACATATATATATATATATATATATATATATATATATATATATATATATATGACAGTATTTCGCATACACTTTTTGGTAGCCAATACACAGTAACACTTAAGAGAAAAAAGCTTCTTCTATTACTAGACTTTCTACAAATAGTCTATTTCTGTGAGGTATTTACAAGTACAATCATTGTTAGACACGGTCAAGGTCATCATTCAAGGTCATCTGTGAATAACCACCACATACATGGACTAGAAGTCACCCTGTTATCAAACGACTACAATGTAACCTATCAATACATAGACATAGTAGTAGTGTTATGTACACCAGCACACATGATATTTCCAGATTGTTAGAATTGCTGTAGAAAAGCAGTGAAGTCATAAATATAACCCTAATTCCACACCTTTCAGATAACGCTTTATTTTTTTAAAATTTGTTCAAATTAATTAATCAGCCGAAATAGATGCAGAGCATGATTTCATTGATAAACAGATCTGATTGATTCTAATCAATAAAAAGTAATTTCTTGACAACATATACTACTTTCTAGGAGATAAGTAGTACTTGAACAAAGCAACAACTACAGTTTTAGCAGAATAAAATGGTACCATCATTGTTTATTTCGTCGCCTTCTCGTCAGCTGCTTACAGGGCAAAGACATTATTAAATGTATCTACAAAAACAATTTTAACATACTTGCACAGAGTTCATTTTAAACAAAAATCAATCGATCAATATATGCATACAGTAATAATATATATATATATATATATATATATATGCAATATTAAACACTATTCCGAACAATAATTTACATGTATCTGCGGGAGCAGTTACATTGGAAGAACAGAATGAAGAAGGGCATATCTACGATTTTCTGAACATGTGCCAAAAAACTAACGTCTAAAGGGAAAAAATGCTTTAAACAGTGCCATCGCCAGGCATCTCCTCAACACGGGTCATGAGGTGGACGTCGAAAAGTCGTTCAAAATTATCAATAGGCAAAAGAGCTCAATTCTCCTCAAGTTTGCTGAAGCCATTTCCATCAAGCGCCTGAAATCTGGTTTGTGCATTCAGAAAGAAGCA